>OY757007.1:7417499-7427499 GCA_963580505.1 Ennomos erosarius
CATAATCTGTGTCAGTGTATTTTCTATGTCTAGTGTCCTTACAATTTTATGCGAGTGTATGGCATCGGGGAAGAAGAGTTTCGTTACCGATGCTGTTTTTTCTGATCGATATCTCCGGTTCCATTCGTCAAGCGTTGCCAATCTAATTTGGCGCTTGGCGAATGAAACCGGACATTTATCGTAGCTGGGTAGAGTATTGGTTTTAAGGGCTGCATCCTTGGCCAGCATATCTGCTCTCTCATTCCCCTCGAGTCCCGCGTGTGCTTTTATCCAGTATAGATGTACTTCTTTGTTGTGTGTTATGCATTGTGTGAGCTTATTACGGATATCGACAGCGAGGGGGTGAAGAGAGCAGCCGCTGGCAAGGGTTTGCAGTGCTGATCTTGAGTCGCTGTATATCCCAAATGACGCCTCAGAGCTTTTCAAAATCTCATCTGCTGCTTTTGATATGGCCAGTAATTCGGCCTGGTATACCGAGCAATAGGATGGAAGCTTGAATTTCCGACCTTTGGTTTCAGCGGCATTTTTCCAAACTGACAGTGCCGCTCCTACTTTGCCTTCAATCTTACTTCCATCCGTGTATACCTCAACCGTTTGGCTGTGTTGCTCCACTTGCTCTAATGTCTCCAGACAGATGAATTTCAGGTCCATATTTTTTGCAGGATGAAGAGTTTCGGCAAAAGGAACTTTTCGTTCGACCTCTCTGTCTCCTAGGTCCAGCTGGGGCTCCCCCCTTCTCACTTTATACAGGGCGGCTGCCTCCTTTATCCTGAGATCGAGGGGGAGTATCCCAGCTAGAAGTAGTGCCGAGTTCAGTGAGACCGTTCGATGAGCCTTACACAATTTTTGTGCAAAGCCTCTCTGGACTTCATTCAGCTGTTTCTGGATATACAGTTTCTTTGTTGCATTGGCCCAAGCTGCTGCTGCGTAAGATATTATAGGCTCTATCACGGCGATATAGATGGTTCTGATTATCTCGGGGTGGAGGCCCCAGCTGGCTTTAGCGGCTCTGGACAGCTGTTTATAGACGTTCAACGCTTTTCTGCAAGTGTGTGCAGCGTGACCTGCGAACGTTAATTTGTCATCTATCCAGAGCCCCAGAAGCTTCATGTCTTTTGACAAAGCAATGGAGACCCCCCCCATGCTCAAGCGCGGGACATCAAATTTAAGTTTGCGCGTGAAAGTCATAGCATTTGTTTTTTGCGGAGCAAATTTTAACTTATTTCTGATGCCCCACTCCAGAACATAGGCGAGGGCTGCATTGGCTTTTTGTTCAACCTCCAGTGCCGTATCACCATCGAAGAGTAGTACTATGTCATCCGCAAAGGCCTGACAATAATCTCCCCGTGTATGTAATCCTTTAAGTAGTGGATCCAATAGGATGTTCCACAGGATTGGTCCACCTATGGAGCCCTGCACGCAACCCTTAGTTGTTGTTCTAGCAACTTCCTCGCCCGCGTACCTAACCCGAACTTTCCTATCTTCCAGGTAGCTGTCAATTACTCTGCGCAGGTTTATTGGGCACTTTTCTTCCGCTAGTCTGAGTCTGATGGCGGGCCACCAAGCACTATCAAAGGCTCCCTCTATGTCCAATGAAACGAGCGTGATCAGCTTTTTCTCATTGAGCTTATCGTTTATGCGCTCAATCAGGTCATAGAGGGAATCTTCGGTGCTCTTTTGTGGCACAAACCCATATTGCCGTGAGCTCAGTTTCGGTACTAAGTGCCACTTGATCCTGTTTATTATCATTTTCTCCAGAACTTTTCCAACCACTGGCAACAATCCTATAGGTCTGTAGGATTTTGGCACTGTGTAATTATCCTTTCCGGGTTTTCTTAGTATTACTACAGTTGCCTCCTTCCAGGGTATCGGAAAATATCCTAGCTGTAGGCACTTGTTTGCCAGCGATAGGAAAAGCTCCGGAGACTGCTGTATCGCTCGTTTGACAATGTCTGCCGTTAAACCGTCCGAACCGGGTGCTTTTTTAGGATTAAAGCCATTAATGGCTGAGTCTAATTCCACAGAGGTAAATGGCGGGTCATATTGTGCATTATGCTCCGTTTCATTTACTTGTTCAGCCATTGTTCGGATCCTAGTGTGTTCCGCATTATCCTCTTCCGTTTTATCCTCAGGATAAAATGTTTCTGCCAGGAGCATTGCGGATTCTTTGCGGTCCAGCGCTCTACCTTCGTTAGTTAGTGGTAAGTCCTCTTGGCGTTTTGTTGTTCTTCCTATCACCCTATAAATGCCCTCCCACATAGTTTCCCTTTCCTGCTTTTCACAGAACCCCTTCCAACTCTGTGTCTGAGCCTTCATTTCTTCCAGCTCATATTCCTCTCTTGCTTTCAGATACTCATCAACAACCCTCTGTCTACGGTTTGGCGCTGCACAGCGAATTCTGCGCTTTCTGGTGGCAACCTCTCTTTTCAATTTGGCAAGAGTCTCAGATTTCCATGACAATTTAATTTTTTGTTTTTGTTTTAATTTTGGTATACTATTAGTTGCCGCTTGTATAATCAAATTTGTGAATTTGTTTGCTATATCCTCTAGATCTTTTTTGTTATTAATTTTATTTATTTCCAGACTGTTTAAATCATGTTCCTGTGATAACTGCGCCAATTTCTCATGAAATTGGACCCAGTTAGCTTTTTTACTATTATAAATTCTTGTTGTTCTAGCTACATCTTGTCCTTTAGATTTCATTAATCTAATTTTGCATACTATTGTGTTGTGATCCGAGGTTGTCATGCCTTCATCTAGGGTCCAGTCTTCCACCAGATCGAGCAGGTCCGTCGTGCAAGCCATTACATCCACAAAGCTGCTGTAAACCTTCCCACCTCTTACCGTGAAGAACGTTGGCGTAGTGTTGTTGTTGAGTATCTGCAAGTTCATGTCTTCAAAGGCTCCCGCTACTGTTTCTCCCCTAATGTCGGTTCTCGCGCTCCCCCACCATGCACTTTTTGCATTTACATCGCCCCCTAAAAGTGCATACTTGTGTTTATGGAAATGCTTCATTATTTTGCCGAGGTGCACGAGGTACGGCTCAATCGGTTTTGGGTTCTCGTATGTATCTGGCTCAAAATATAGTGAGATGACAAGGATCTCCCACGCTTTTGTTCTGATTTTCACAACAGCTATGTTAGTTGTTGTGAGATCAGGATACTGAATGACGTCCAGGTCAGAGTCGAAGACGGCTATTGCCGCTTTGACCGGGCCATCACCCACCACCGCGCTTTGGTAGATCCTCGCCCCAGTATAACTTTTCACCTTCCCAATTGGGCCAATATACGGTTCCTGTAGCAAGGCAATAGCCATTCCCTTTTCACTGGCTTCCAACATAAGGTCGTTTGTGGCAGCCTCTTTTCTTTGGAGGTTGGCCTGCGCTATTGCATACAACCTCGTGCTGTCTACGGCAAGGTTTACCACTGGGGTGCCCTTAGCAGTACGCTACAGATGACCGTGCTAAGGCATCCCATTTGCGTCTCACTGGGCACTCTGCGCTGAATGCGTTATGACCCGTCTTTTCCATCTTGGCGCTTAGGCAATTACAGCAGGTTGGCGGTGCTGCTGCCAGCCATTCTTCACAGTTTGCCTTCATGTGAGGGCCCCCACAATGGCTGCACTTTTCAATTGTTTCAGTGCAGAAGCGACGGCCGTGTCCGTAGCCCAGACAGAGAGAGCACTGAACCAGCGGAGTCTGGTCTTCAACCTTCACCCGCTGTAGATCAATGTGCACCATCTCGGCCCCAAGCACGGCCTGCCATATCCTTGGGGATACCCTAAGTACCACATTGCTGGTATGCGGGTTTCTAGTTCTTTTCTTGAACGCAATTTCCAGCCTATCGTCACTTTTGCCAATGTCTTTAAAGACATTTTTGTTTTGATTTCTTAAGGCTTTCATCATGTCCGTGTCGCTGTTCATGTGTATCACATTCTTCAGCACTACCAGCGGGTCTTTATTTTTAATGTCTTCGACATTAAGCTCTGGTGCCCCATGGAGCCTCTCTTTTACTTTCCTTCTTTCTTCTTCTGTCCTACATCCTATAATTACTTTCTTATCCTTCGCTTTTCTGATTTTTTCTACTGTGACTCCTCCATCACTAGCGTTTATAACTTTCCGTATCTTACTGAAGACTTCTTCCCCAGTGTCAGTTTCGTTTTTGGTAGTGACGATCACCGAGTGCAGTGTCGTTTGGGGCGGCAACTGCACCCGGGGGGCTGCCGCTGCCACACTAGCGTAGCTTTTCTTTTCTAGAGTCACTTTCAGGTCTTCGATTTTTTCGTTGTTAATTTGTAGCACTTCCATGTTTTTGTTCATCATTTCCATATGTTTCTCTATTAACTCTTCCCATTTTTTATTATTTGGGTTTTCTACAGGCTCTCGCATTTTTTGGTCCTCTATATGTGGTGGTTCCGCAGGCTGTTCAACAGTCGACCGACCCTTGGCTGAGCTTGCCTCTTTTACTAATCGGTAGAGCTGTTCAACAGCCTGCGTGACTCCGTTCTTTATTTCCGTTTTTATGTTACGTGATGCGGACATATGTTGCTTGGCCTTAAGTAGCCAGGATCTCGCTTCCGCCACCCGATCCGTAGATTTGGATCCGTTTGGTTTCGGCGGGCTAATGACGATTTCTGTCGCCAGTCGCCGGATTGCGGGATTTGGTTTCACCGGTCCCTGGGTCTTCTGGGGAGATGATAAGCTGGTTCTACTATGATCCAGTTCGCCATTCTCCCATTCACCGATAGTCTTTTTTACGCTTTGCGTCGGTGGAGTTGGTGAAGCCTGAGTCGGTGGTGCCGTGCTCTCATTCGCTGGTCCGGCCAGTGTCATGGTGCGATTTAGGCCCTGGTCTACTTTTTTGGGCGTGTGAAACATGTTGATAGGGGGAGGGAAATTGAAATTTGTAATAAGTGTCAGATGTAAATAGTATTAAAATGTAAATTTGTATAAGTTGTAAAAGAAAACTGTAGATTAATTAAATTAATATTATTGTGTCCTAATACCTAAAGTAACTTAAACTAATAATATTCTTTTTTGTTTCAGATTTTGTCCGACTTCGGTCAACCTAGGCTGCACTTCGGAGCTCACGGATGGTGTTTACAAGGTAAGTACAGCGTTAGAGCAGACTCTACCAGTAATGTAATGGTCCGATTTAGTTCACCTGTGCTGGCGTTTGTCGGCCAAGACAAAATACAACAAAAAATTTTTTGCTCTACGTAGAGTAGGTATGTTTCTATTTTAGTCATTAACAGCTGGAGTAAACTCCAACAATGTCACAAAGAAATTTCCACACCTTATGTTGGTTGGATCCTAATTTTATGTCTAATTTCTATCTGATTAAGCTGTCTCTACATAGAGTCAGTGGTCACACCTTATATCTATACAGCGTTCCTTAATATCTATACAGAGTCGTCCAACAGGCTCGTAAGCCGGTAGCTGCTGTCTAACAAAAAGTTTGTATGGGACAGGCACTTTGGGGGGGGGGGGGGGGGAGAGGGAGGGGGTACACAATAATTTTACACGTTTTTATATACACCGAATATGAATTTAACAAAAAATTTATTTACTTACAAAATAAATTTCAAAACTTTTACTTTTTGTATGGGGAAAGTATTTTTGGAGTTAGGGGGGGGGAAAAAATTTTAAAAAATTTAAAATCAAAAAACAATTTTGCTCGTATACCAATCCTACGGATGGTATACGGAGGCCGATGCCAAAATTTGCCTATCTCCCTCCGTTTCCGAGATATTTGGATTACAAGGTTAAAATATCGATATGCGGTTTGTAAAAGTACTAAAATATTGATTATTCCAAGCGCTTTGAATTTAAAAATCTAATTTTTACACTAATAATTATAGAAAAATTTAAGCTACCTTTGACCAAAAAACAAAGGTATGTTACCGCTGAAAATTTTCTTTTTTATTAACTTACAAAAAACACAAAACCGCACAAAAACTCAAAACCTTATAACTATGTATCTACTTAACTTTTTTAAGTTTTCAAAACGCCTTCTTAGCCGCTTCCTGGTCCTCTTCCTGATAGTGTAGTCTGTTCCCCTCTGCTGACCTTGGAACACCGACCACGCCGCCACGTGGTTTTTGGTTTTTCTTTAATATCTCCGCGGGGGGGCGCGGAAAAAATCCAGAAGTGGCACCAGATGATGCAGCTTGTTGAGGCCGATCAGGTGACTCCAAAAAAGTGGGGTGTCACCGATCTTGATCGAGCAGCGTTTGCTGTTTTGTGACCGAAATTTTCACCAAAATCACTTTTTCCAAGAAAGCACTTTGGAAAATAACATTCCTGAAAAACACTTTCCACAACTTTGTGCGCCAGGTGATTGCGCAACTTTTGGTGTATCACACTGGTCTGTCGGTCAAAATTTTCCAATTTATTGGGAATTTAAACTGCGGACTGACTTAGTTTCGTGGCGTTCACGGTCGCGGTTGGAACGCGAATGGTTAGGTTAGGTTAGGTTAGGTTAGGTTAGGTTAGGTTAGGTTAGGTTAGGTTAGGTTAGGTTAGGTTAGGTTAGGTTAGGTTAGGTTAGGTTAGGTTAGGTTAGGTTAGGTTAGGTTAGGTTAGGTTAGGTTAGGTTAGGTTAGGTTAGGTTAGGTTAGGTTAGGTTAGGTTAGGTTAGGTTAGGTTAGGTTAGGTTAGGTTAGGTTAGGTTAGGTTAGGTTAGGTTAGGTTAGGTTAGGTTAGGTTAGGTTAGGTTAGGTTAGGTTAGGTTAGGTTAGGTTAGGTTAGGTTAGGTTAGGTTAGGTTAGGTTAGGTTAGGTTAGGTTAGGTTAGGTTAGGTTAGGTTAGGTTAGGTTAGGTTAGGTTAGGTTAGGTTAGGTTAGGTTAGGTTAGGTTAGGTTAGGTTAGGTTAGGTTAGGTTAGGTTAGGTTAGGTTAGGTTAGGTTAGGTTAGGTTAGGTTAGGTTAGGTTAGGTTAGGTTAGGTTAGGTTAGGTTAGGTTAGGTTAGGTTAGGTTAGGTTAGGTTAGGTTAGGTTAGGTTAGGTTAGGTTAGGTTAGGTTAGGTTAGGTTAGGTTAGGTTAGGTTAGGTTAGGTTAGGTTAGGTTAGGTTAGGTTAGGTTAGGTTAGGTTAGGTTAGGTTAGGTTAGGTTAGGTTAGGTTAGGTTAGGTTAGGTTAGGTTAGGTTAGGTTAGGTTAGGTTAGGTTAGGTTAGGTTAGGTTAGGTTAGGTTAGGTTAGGTTAGGTTAGGTTAGGTTAGGTTAGGTTAGGTTAGGTTAGGTTAGGTTAGGTTAGGTTAGGTTAGGTTAGGTTAGGTTAGGTTAGGTTAGGTTAGGTTAGGTTAGGTTAGGTTAGGTTAGGTTAGGTTAGGTTAGGTTAGGTTAGGTTAGGTTAGGTTAGGTTAGGTTAGGTTAGGTTAGGTTAGGTTAGGTTAGGTTAGGTTAGGTTAGGTTAGGTTAGGTTAGGTTAGGTTAGGTTAGGTTAGGTTAGGTTAGGTTAGGTTAGGTTAGGTTAGGTTAGGTTAGGTTAGGTTAGGTTAGGTTAGGTTAGGTTAGGTTAGGTTAGGTTAGGTTAGGTTAGGTTAGGTTAGGTTAGGTTAGGTTAGGTTAGGTTAGGTTAGGTTAGGTTAGGTTAGGTTAGGTTAGGTTAGGTTAGGTTAGGTTAGGTTAGGTTAGGTTAGGTTAGGTTAGGTTAGGTTAGGTTAGGTTAGGTTAGGTTAGGTTAGGTTAGGTTAGGTTAGGTTAGGTTAGGTTAGGTTAGGTTAGGTTAGGTTAGGTTAGGTTAGGTTAGGTTAGGTTAGGTTAGGTTAGGTTAGGTTAGGTTAGGTTAGGTTAGGTTAGGTTAGGTTAGGTTAGGTTAGGTTAGGTTAGGTTAGGTTAGGTTAGGTTAGGTTAGGTTAGGTTAGGTTAGGTTAGGTTAGGTTAGGTTAGGTTAGGTTAGGTTAGGTTAGGTTAGGTTAGGTTAGGTTAGGTTAGGTTAGGTTAGGTTAGGTTAGGTTAGGTTAGGTTAGGTTAGGTTAGGTTAGGTTAGGTTAGGTTAGGTTAGGTTAGGTTAGGTTAGGTTAGGTTAGGTTAGGTTAGGTTAGGTTAGGTTAGGTTAGGTTAGGTTAGGTTAGGTTAGGTTAGGTTAGGTTAGGTTAGGTTAGGTTAGGTTAGGTTAGGTTAGGTTAGGTTAGGTTAGGTTAGGTTAGGTTAGGTTAGGTTAGGTTAGGTTAGGTTAGGTTAGGTTAGGTTAGGTTAGGTTAGGTTAGGTTAGGTTAGGTTAGGTTAGGTTAGGTTAGGTTAGGTTAGGTTAGGTTAGGTTAGGTTAGGTTAGGTTAGGTTAGGTTAGGTTAGGTTAGGTTAGGTTAGGTTAGGTTAGGTTAGGTTAGGTTAGGTTAGGTTAGGTTAGGTTAGGTTAGGTTAGGTTAGGTTAGGTTAGGTTAGGTTAGGTTAGGTTAGGTTAGGTTAGGTTAGGTTAGGTTAGGTTAGGTTAGGTTAGGTTAGGTTAGGTTAGGTTAGGTTAGGTTAGGTTAGGTTAGGTTAGGTTAGGTTAGGTTAGGTTAGGTTAGGTTAGGTTAGGTTAGGTTAGGTTAGGTTAGGTTAGGTTAGGTTAGGTTAGGTTAGGTTAGGTTAGGTTAGGTTAGGTTAGGTTAGGTTAGGTTAGGTTAGGTTAGGTTAGGTTAGGTTAGGTTAGGTTAGGTTAGGTTAGGTTAGGTTAGGTTAGGTTAGGTTAGGTTAGGTTAGGTTAGGTTAGGTTAGGTTAGGTTAGGTTAGGTTAGGTTAGGTTAGGTTAGGTTAGGTTAGGTTAGGTTAGGTTAGGTTAGGTTAGGTTAGGTTAGGTTAGGTTAGGTTAGGTTAGGTTAGGTTAGGTTAGGTTAGGTTAGGTTAGGTTAGGTTAGGTTAGGTTAGGTTAGGTTAGGTTAGGTTAGGTTAGGTTAGGTTAGGTTAGGTTAGGTTAGGTTAGGTTAGGTTAGGTTAGGTTAGGTTAGGTTAGGTTAGGTTAGGTTAGGTTAGGTTAGGTTAGGTTAGGTTAGGTTAGGTTAGGTTAGGTTAGGTTAGGTTAGGTTAGGTTAGGTTAGGTTAGGTTAGGTTAGGTTAGGTTAGGTTAGGTTAGGTTAGGTTAGGTTAGGTTAGGTTAGGTTAGGTTAGGTTAGGTTAGGTTAGGTTAGGTTAGGTTAGGTTAGGTTAGGTTAGGTTAGGTTAGGTTAGGTTAGGTTAGGTTAGGTTAGGTTAGGTTAGGTTAGGTTAGGTTAGGTTAGGTTAGGTTAGGTTAGGTTAGGTTAGGTTAGGTTAGGTTAGGTTAGGTTAGGTTAGGTTAGGTTAGGTTAGGTTAGGTTAGGTTAGGTTAGGTTAGGTTAGGTTAGGTTAGGTTAGGTTAGGTTAGGTTAGGTTAGGTTAGGTTAGGTTAGGTTAGGTTAGGTTAGGTTAGGTTAGGTTAGGTTAGGTTAGGTTAGGTTAGGTTAGGTTAGGTTAGGTTAGGTTAGGTTAGGTTAGGTTAGGTTAGGTTAGGTTAGGTTAGGTTAGGTTAGGTTAGGTTAGGTTAGGTTAGGTTAGGTTAGGTTAGGTTAGGTTAGGTTAGGTTAGGTTAGGTTAGGTTAGGTTAGGTTAGGTTAGGTTAGGTTAGGTTAGGTTAGGTTAGGTTAGGTTAGGTTAGGTTAGGTTAGGTTAGGTTAGGTTAGGTTAGGTTAGGTTAGGTTAGGTTAGGTTAGGTTAGGTTAGGTTAGGTTAGGTTAGGTTAGGTTAGGTTAGGTTAGGTTAGGTTAGGTTAGGTTAGGTTAGGTTAGGTTAGGTTAGGTTAGGTTAGGTTAGGTTAGGTTAGGTTAGGTTAGGTTAGGTTAGGTTAGGTTAGGTTAGGTTAGGTTAGGTTAGGTTAGGTTAGGTTAGGTTAGGTTAGGTTAGGTTAGGTTAGGTTAGGTTAGGTTAGGTTAGGTTAGGTTAGGTTAGGTTAGGTTAGGTTAGGTTAGGTTAGGTTAGGTTAGGTTAGGTTAGGTTAGGTTAGGTTAGGTTAGGTTAGGTTAGGTTAGGTTAGGTTAGGTTAGGTTAGGTTAGGTTAGGTTAGGT
>OY757007.1:7429999-7441579 GCA_963580505.1 Ennomos erosarius
TTCACTTTCTTTGTGATTGGGATTTAGGGGTTCTATAGTACTCATTATCTTTATTGTTATGTTTTAACGTCTTATTTCTACTTATTTTATTTGCCCTTATGGGTTTTATTTCTATATTACGTGATCCGATTTTTATTTATTAACTAATTTTACATTACAAGATTATTAATCTAACTTACAATATTTATTTATTTGTTTGTTTTCGTAATACATAGTCTATATCTAGGCTTACAATACTTAACAAGGTTATTAATCTAACATACAATTTTTATTTCTCTGTTTGTTTTCTTATTACATACTCTATTTCTAGGTTTACAATTGTTTCTTAATAATACAAAGTTATCTCTATGCTGTATAAATATATACTCAATATATATTGTTCAGCATACTTATGTATCTATTTTATTTATATCTATTATTTTATAACCTATTATATCGACATTTTTTATAGCGCTATTTTCATAGCTTTTATCTATTGTTTTATTCTCTATACCATTTACAACCTTGATAATTTGCAATTTGTGTCTTTCTGGGCTACAACTAGTACCGTCAATTGTTCTATATAAACCTATTAGTTTTGTTTTTGCCTGCTTCCTACAAGAATCGCAACAATTCCCTGTCATAGCTTTTAAAACTTCTTGTTGAGTGCGCTCATATATTGGCAGGTACAAAGTTATTTTTCTAGCTGTCCGTACTAGGCCTCCGCATCGGGTGCCGAATTTCCTCAAAATAACCTGTTTTAACTTTCCGAACTCATTACACTGCCATTTTAAGTTTACCAACTCGTCCATTTTCTTATGAAACTGGTACCAGTTGCCTTTGTGTTCCGAGCTCGTCTTTCTTTCATCGGTTCTTGAGTTGCTATATGGGTCTTGGATCTCCGATGCGGGGGTAGCGATTGCAATGAAACCGGTGCTCAAGGTTTCATCCCTCATTTCAGCTACTGCTCCTTCATACGGTTTTTGGTTCAGTGCGAGAGCCATCGTCTCTTTGCTATTCTCAAGCAGAGTAAGTTTTTTCGTTACTGCAACGTATGACCTCGCACTGTTCTGACCTGAGTTTGCCACAGAGACGCCCTTAGCAGTAGGCTATGGTGGCTCTCGCTAGAGCCTCCCATTTTCTGCGTATACTGCATTCGTCACTAAAGGCGTTGTGCTCTGCATTGTCCAATTTTGCATGAACGCAATTGCAACACGTCGGAGCTGTACCGGTAAGCCAGTCTTCACATTGCTGTTTCAGATGGGGGCCTCCACAGTGACTACACTTTTCTTGTGTTCCCTTGCAAAAGCGGCGGCCATGACCATAGCCGAGGCAGAGGGAGCATTGTACCAGCGGTGATTGATCCATCACTCTCACTCGCTGGAGGTCAACATGAACTGCCTCGGCATCGATCATGCGCTGATATATCTTCGGAGAGACCCTCATCACTATGTGATTACTAAGCGGATTTCGCGTCTTCTTCCTATATGCTATCTGAATTCTGTCCTCGTCGATGTCTAAGCCGTGAAATATGGACCCATTTTGGTTTCTTAGCGCTCTTTGGACGTCTTCGTCCGTATTGTACTGCATGACGTCCTTGAGGATCACTAATGGGTCCTTATTTTTAATGTCCTCGACATTGAGCTCTTTCGTCATACTGAGCTTGTCCTTTAGTTTTTGCCTCCCTTCCACTGTCTTGCATCCCAATATCACCTTCCTGTCTTTTGCTTTTCTTACTTTTTCGACCATAATCCCTCCCTCTTTGGCATTAACCACACTTCTAATCCTGTTTAAGACTTCTTCTCCTGTCTCTGTCTCGTCCTTTGCAGTCACTGCTACTGAGTGTAGTGCAGTCAGCTCTGAGTGCTGCCTCTTGGGGGATGCCGCTACAACACTAGCATACGTCTGTTTAACTATTGTTTCTCTTAACTCTTCCATTTTGTCTGTATTTCCCTTAATTTGCTTTGTATGATCTTCAAGCTTTTTAATTAACTCATTTTTCAAGTCTTCTACTTTCTCAGTTATTTTGGATATTTCTATTTCCACTGGATCCTCCTCTGGTTTCTTATTGAGCTGTTCCTCTATCAAATCGTTCAACTCATTGAATTGCCGTTTGTAATCGTCTCTTTCCTCCTCCATCGTGTTCAGCTGCTGACTGACCCGATCAGCCTCCAACATTGCTGCAGCCTTAACCGCCTCCGACTCTTTCAGCAGCTGATAGATCCGTTCAGCCTCCGAAAGAACTGCATTTTTTATGCTTATCTTGGTGTTCCTAGAGCTGCTCATATTAAATTCTAATCTTTTAAAGCACTCTCGAGCCTCGGTAATACGGTCAGCGTAAGTAATCCTTGCAGAATTTGGTGAGTTCTCCGCACTTTCTTCAGGCGCTCTATCTGGGTACGTTGGGTGATTTGGTGAGATCACCGACGCCTCTACTGATTGTCTCCTTGCTGCTACTGGTTTGATAGGTTCCACCAGCATCTTCTTTGGGGAATGTGCAACTTTGGTTCTTGCTTCCGGATTCTCAGCTTCCCATTTCCCTATGCTCCTTTTTACGTTTTGAGGCTGGGATGCGTTATCGCTCCTATTGGAGGGTCCTGCCCTTCCGGCTACCCCATCTGCCATGATTTGGCTGGTAACTTCTACCTTTCTCGCGGGTTTTTCCACATTGTGTTTTGGGGAGTGGAAACCAAACATCTTTGCGGAACAGGTTAGTCGATATAAATTTGTATAAGTTGTAAATACGTGTAAATTTAAATTAAGCTCAAAATAAAACACAACACAAAACACAAAAATAATATAAAATACAATTTAAGTAAAATAATTTAGAGAAATCTAAATTATCTAACCTCTGTATTTTTGTTGCAGGTTCCACTGGGGTGCAGTGGTCTAAAGTCACGTCTTATTAATACAGGTAAGTACCCAAGTAATTTAAAAATATTTTAAAAATTTTTATTTTCTTAAGTAATATTGACTCTAGGTAGAGTAGGTCTTGATCGATTACTCTAGGTGAGAGTATTGGGTCTTTAATCTATCTAAAAACTAAAACTAAAATCGCGTTCCACTAACGTCGTTGACCAGAAAGACACAGATTGCAAAAAATTTTTTGGGGGAGGAATGGGGCGGGTGGGGGGGTATAGGGGGGGTTACACAACAGTTTTACACGAGTTTTTATACACAGAATACAATTTTAGCAAAATTTTATTTTTATTACAAATTAATTTTCCAAACTTTTACTATTTGTATGGGAAAAGTATTTTTGGAGGTAGGGGGGGGGGAAAAATTTCAAAAATATCAGAATGAAAAGTTGACTTTGCTCATATACTAATCCTACGGATAGTATATGGAGGTCGACCTCAAAATTTGCCTATCTCCTCTCGTTTAGGAGATATTTTAATTACAAACTTAAATTATCTATTTGCAGTTGGTAAAAGTATAATAATATTTTTAATTTCGAGCGCTTTAAATTTAAAAATCTAATTTTTTCACTAAAAAATCTTAAATAAATTGACCCACCTTTGACCAAAAAATAAAGGTAGGTCACCGCTGATAATTTTGATTAATAATAACATAAACAAAAGAAAAAACCGCAAAAAACTTTACAACCTTATATCTAAGCTTCCACTTAACTTTTTCGAGTTCTGAAAACGCCTTCTTGGACGTTTTCTGGTCTTCTACTCGATGGTGTTGTTTGTTCCTCTCTGCTGGTCCTGGAACATTGACCACGCCGCCACGTGGTTTTTGTTTTTTTGCGAATATTTCCGCGGAGGTCCGCGGAAAAAATCCAAAATATGCACCAAAAGATGCCGCTCGTCGAGGCCGACCAGATGACCCCAAAAAAGATGGGGGTCACCGATCTTAATCACGCAGCGTATTTAATTTTGTTTCTAAAATTTTCACAAAAATCACTTTTTCGCTGAAAACACTTCGGAAAATATCACTTTCACAAAACACTTTTCGAAGCTTTGTGCGCCGTGTGATTCCGCAACTTTTGATATATAACACAGGTTGCTCGGTCAAAATTTTCCAATTTATTTGGAATTTAAACTGCGGAGTGGCTTAGTTTCGTGGCGTTCACGGTCGCGGTTGGAACGCGAATGGTTAGGTTAGGTTAGGTTAGGTTAGGTTAGGTTAGGTTAGGTTAGGTTAGGTTAGGTTAGGTTAGGTTAGGTTAGGTTAGGTTAGGTTAGGTTAGGTTAGGTTAGGTTAGGTTAGGTTAGGTTAGGTTAGGTTAGGTTAGGTTAGGTTAGGTTAGGTTAGGTTAGGTTAGGTTAGGTTAGGTTAGGTTAGGTTAGGTTAGGTTAGGTTAGGTTAGGTTAGGTTAGGTTAGGTTAGGTTAGGTTAGGTTAGGTTAGGTTAGGTTAGGTTAGGTTAGGTTAGGTTAGGTTAGGTTAGGTTAGGTTAGGTTAGGTTAGGTTAGGTTAGGTTAGGTTAGGTTAGGTTAGGTTAGGTTAGGTTAGGTTAGGTTAGGTTAGGTTAGGTTAGGTTAGGTTAGGTTAGGTTAGGTTAGGTTAGGTTAGGTTAGGTTAGGTTAGGTTAGGTTAGGTTAGGTTAGGTTAGGTTAGGTTAGGTTAGGTTAGGTTAGGTTAGGTTAGGTTAGGTTAGGTTAGGTTAGGTTAGGTTAGGTTAGGTTAGGTTAGGTTAGGTTAGGTTAGGTTAGGTTAGGTTAGGTTAGGTTAGGTTAGGTTAGGTTAGGTTAGGTTAGGTTAGGTTAGGTTAGGTTAGGTTAGGTTAGGTTAGGTTAGGTTAGGTTAGGTTAGGTTAGGTTAGGTTAGGTTAGGTTAGGTTAGGTTAGGTTAGGTTAGGTTAGGTTAGGTTAGGTTAGGTTAGGTTAGGTTAGGTTAGGTTAGGTTAGGTTAGGTTAGGTTAGGTTAGGTTAGGTTAGGTTAGGTTAGGTTAGGTTAGGTTAGGTTAGGTTAGGTTAGGTTAGGTTAGGTTAGGTTAGGTTAGGTTAGGTTAGGTTAGGTTAGGTTAGGTTAGGTTAGGTTAGGTTAGGTTAGGTTAGGTTAGGTTAGGTTAGGTTAGGTTAGGTTAGGTTAGGTTAGGTTAGGTTAGGTTAGGTTAGGTTAGGTTAGGTTAGGTTAGGTTAGGTTAGGTTAGGTTAGGTTAGGTTAGGTTAGGTTAGGTTAGGTTAGGTTAGGTTAGGTTAGGTTAGGTTAGGTTAGGTTAGGTTAGGTTAGGTTAGGTTAGGTTAGGTTAGGTTAGGTTAGGTTAGGTTAGGTTAGGTTAGGTTAGGTTAGGTTAGGTTAGGTTAGGTTAGGTTAGGTTAGGTTAGGTTAGGTTAGGTTAGGTTAGGTTAGGTTAGGTTAGGTTAGGTTAGGTTAGGTTAGGTTAGGTTAGGTTAGGTTAGGTTAGGTTAGGTTAGGTTAGGTTAGGTTAGGTTAGGTTAGGTTAGGTTAGGTTAGGTTAGGTTAGGTTAGGTTAGGTTAGGTTAGGTTAGGTTAGGTTAGGTTAGGTTAGGTTAGGTTAGGTTAGGTTAGGTTAGGTTAGGTTAGGTTAGGTTAGGTTAGGTTAGGTTAGGTTAGGTTAGGTTAGGTTAGGTTAGGTTAGGTTAGGTTAGGTTAGGTTAGGTTAGGTTAGGTTAGGTTAGGTTAGGTTAGGTTAGGTTAGGTTAGGTTAGGTTAGGTTAGGTTAGGTTAGGTTAGGTTAGGTTAGGTTAGGTTAGGTTAGGTTAGGTTAGGTTAGGTTAGGTTAGGTTAGGTTAGGTTAGGTTAGGTTAGGTTAGGTTAGGTTAGGTTAGGTTAGGTTAGGTTAGGTTAGGTTAGGTTAGGTTAGGTTAGGTTAGGTTAGGTTAGGTTAGGTTAGGTTAGGTTAGGTTAGGTTAGGTTAGGTTAGGTTAGGTTAGGTTAGGTTAGGTTAGGTTAGGTTAGGTTAGGTTAGGTTAGGTTAGGTTAGGTTAGGTTAGGTTAGGTTAGGTTAGGTTAGGTTAGGTTAGGTTAGGTTAGGTTAGGTTAGGTTAGGTTAGGTTAGGTTAGGTTAGGTTAGGTTAGGTTAGGTTAGGTTAGGTTAGGTTAGGTTAGGTTAGGTTAGGTTAGGTTAGGTTAGGTTAGGTTAGGTTAGGTTAGGTTAGGTTAGGTTAGGTTAGGTTAGGTTAGGTTAGGTTAGGTTAGGTTAGGTTAGGTTAGGTTAGGTTAGGTTAGGTTAGGTTAGGTTAGGTTAGGTTAGGTTAGGTTAGGTTAGGTTAGGTTAGGTTAGGTTAGGTTAGGTTAGGTTAGGTTAGGTTAGGTTAGGTTAGGTTAGGTTAGGTTAGGTTAGGTTAGGTTAGGTTAGGTTAGGTTAGGTTAGGTTAGGTTAGGTTAGGTTAGGTTAGGTTAGGTTAGGTTAGGTTAGGTTAGGTTAGGTTAGGTTAGGTTAGGTTAGGTTAGGTTAGGTTAGGTTAGGTTAGGTTAGGTTAGGTTAGGTTAGGTTAGGTTAGGTTAGGTTAGGTTAGGTTAGGTTAGGTTAGGTTAGGTTAGGTTAGGTTAGGTTAGGTTAGGTTAGGTTAGGTTAGGTTAGGTTAGGTTAGGTTAGGTTAGGTTAGGTTAGGTTAGGTTAGGTTAGGTTAGGTTAGGTTAGGTTAGGTTAGGTTAGGTTAGGTTAGGTTAGGTTAGGTTAGGTTAGGTTAGGTTAGGTTAGGTTAGGTTAGGTTAGGTTAGGTTAGGTTAGGTTAGGTTAGGTTAGGTTAGGTTAGGTTAGGTTAGGTTAGGTTAGGTTAGGTTAGGTTAGGTTAGGTTAGGTTAGGTTAGGTTAGGTTAGGTTAGGTTAGGTTAGGTTAGGTTAGGTTAGGTTAGGTTAGGTTAGGTTAGGTTAGGTTAGGTTAGGTTAGGTTAGGTTAGGTTAGGTTAGGTTAGGTTAGGTTAGGTTAGGTTAGGTTAGGTTAGGTTAGGTTAGGTTAGGTTAGGTTAGGTTAGGTTAGGTTAGGTTAGGTTAGGTTAGGTTAGGTTAGGTTAGGTTAGGTTAGGTTAGGTTAGGTTAGGTTAGGTTAGGTTAGGTTAGGTTAGGTTAGGTTAGGTTAGGTTAGGTTAGGTTAGGTTAGGTTAGGTTAGGTTAGGTTAGGTTAGGTTAGGTTAGGTTAGGTTAGGTTAGGTTAGGTTAGGTTAGGTTAGGTTAGGTTAGGTTAGGTTAGGTTAGGTTAGGTTAGGTTAGGTTAGGTTAGGTTAGGTTAGGTTAGGTTAGGTTAGGTTAGGTTAGGTTAGGTTAGGTTAGGTTAGGTTAGGTTAGGTTAGGTTAGGTTAGGTTAGGTTAGGTTAGGTTAGGTTAGGTTAGGTTAGGTTAGGTTAGGTTAGGTTAGGTTAGGTTAGGTTAGGTTAGGTTAGGTTAGGTTAGGTTAGGTTAGGTTAGGTTAGGTTAGGTTAGGTTAGGTTAGGTTAGGTTAGGTTAGGTTAGGTTAGGTTAGGTTAGGTTAGGTTAGGTTAGGTTAGGTTAGGTTAGGTTAGGTTAGGTTAGGTTAGGTTAGGTTAGGTTAGGTTAGGTTAGGTTAGGTTAGGTTAGGTTAGGTTAGGTTAGGTTAGGTTAGGTTAGGTTAGGTTAGGTTAGGTTAGGTTAGGTTAGGTTAGGTTAGGTTAGGTTAGGTTAGGTTAGGTTAGGTTAGGTTAGGTTAGGTTAGGTTAGGTTAGGTTAGGTTAGGTTAGGTTAGGTTAGGTTAGGTTAGGTTAGGTTAGGTTAGGTTAGGTTAGGTTAGGTTAGGTTAGGTTAGGTTAGGTTAGGTTAGGTTAGGTTAGGTTAGGTTAGGTTAGGTTAGGTTAGGTTAGGTTAGGTTAGGTTAGGTTAGGTTAGGTTAGGTTAGGTTAGGTTAGGTTAGGTTAGGTTAGGTTAGGTTAGGTTAGGTTAGGTTAGGTTAGGTTAGGTTAGGTTAGGTTAGGTTAGGTTAGGTTAGGTTAGGTTAGGTTAGGTTAGGTTAGGTTAGGTTAGGTTAGGTTAGGTTAGGTTAGGTTAGGTTAGGTTAGGTTAGGTTAGGTTAGGTTAGGTTAGGTTAGGTTAGGTTAGGTTAGGTTAGGTTAGGTTAGGTTAGGTTAGGTTAGGTTAGGTTAGGTTAGGTTAGGTTAGGTTAGGTTAGGTTAGGTTAGGTTAGGTTAGGTTAGGTTAGGTTAGGTTAGGTTAGGTTAGGTTAGGTTAGGTTAGGTTAGGTTAGGTTAGGTTAGGTTAGGTTAGGTTAGGTTAGGTTAGGTTAGGTTAGGTTAGGTTAGGTTAGGTTAGGTTAGGTTAGGTTAGGTTAGGTTAGGTTAGGTTAGGTTAGGTTAGGTTAGGTTAGGTTAGGTTAGGTTAGGTTAGGTTAGGTTAGGTTAGGTTAGGTTAGGTTAGGTTAGGTTAGGTTAGGTTAGGTTAGGTTAGGTTAGGTTAGGTTAGGTTAGGTTAGGTTAGGTTAGGTTAGGTTAGGTTAGGTTAGGTTAGGTTAGGTTAGGTTAGGTTAGGTTAGGTTAGGTTAGGTTAGGTTAGGTTAGGTTAGGTTAGGTTAGGTTAGGTTAGGTTAGGTTAGGTTAGGTTAGGTTAGGTTAGGTTAGGTTAGGTTAGGTTAGGTTAGGTTAGGTTAGGTTAGGTTAGGTTAGGTTAGGTTAGGTTAGGTTAGGTTAGGTTAGGTTAGGTTAGGTTAGGTTAGGTTAGGTTAGGTTAGGTTAGGTTAGGTTAGGTTAGGTTAGGTTAGGTTAGGTTAGGTTAGGTTAGGTTAGGTTAGGTTAGGTTAGGTTAGGTTAGGTTAGGTTAGGTTAGGTTAGGTTAGGTTAGGTTAGGTTAGGTTAGGTTAGGTTAGGTTAGGTTAGGTTAGGTTAGGTTAGGTTAGGTTAGGTTAGGTTAGGTTAGGTTAGGTTAGGTTAGGTTAGGTTAGGTTAGGTTAGGTTAGGTTAGGTTAGGTTAGGTTAGGTTAGGTTAGGTTAGGTTAGGTTAGGTTAGGTTAGGTTAGGTTAGGTTAGGTTAGGTTAGGTTAGGTTAGGTTAGGTTAGGTTAGGTTAGGTTAGGTTAGGTTAGGTTAGGTTAGGTTAGGTTAGGTTAGGTTAGGTTAGGTTAGGTTAGGTTAGGTTAGGTTAGGTTAGGTTAGGTTAGGTTAGGTTAGGTTAGGTTAGGTTAGGTTAGGTTAGGTTAGGTTAGGTTAGGTTAGGTTAGGTTAGGTTAGGTTAGGTTAGGTTAGGTTAGGTTAGGTTAGGTTAGGTTAGGTTAGGTTAGGTTAGGTTAGGTTAGGTTAGGTTAGGTTAGGTTAGGTTAGGTTAGGTTAGGTTAGGTTAGGTTAGGTTAGGTTAGGTTAGGTTAGGTTAGGTTAGGTTAGGTTAGGTTAGGTTAGGTTAGGTTAGGTTAGGTTAGGTTAGGTTAGGTTAGGTTAGGTTAGGTTAGGTTAGGTTAGGTTAGGTTAGGTTAGGTTAGGTTAGGTTAGGTTAGGTTAGGTTAGGTTAGGTTAGGTTAGGTTAGGTTAGGTTAGGTTAGGTTAGGTTAGGTTAGGTTAGGTTAGGTTAGGTTAGGTTAGGTTAGGTTAGGTTAGGTTAGGTTAGGTTAGGTTAGGTTAGGTTAGGTTAGGTTAGGTTAGGTTAGGTTAGGTTAGGTTAGGTTAGGTTAGGTTAGGTTAGGTTAGGTTAGGTTAGGTTAGGTTAGGTTAGGTTAGGTTAGGTTAGGTTAGGTTAGGTTAGGTTAGGTTAGGTTAGGTTAGGTTAGGTTAGGTTAGGTTAGGTTAGGTTAGGTTAGGTTAGGTTAGGTTAGGTTAGGTTAGGTTAGGTTAGGTTAGGTTAGGTTAGGTTAGGTTAGGTTAGGTTAGGTTAGGTTAGGTTAGGTTAGGTTAGGTTAGGTTAGGTTAGGTTAGGTTAGGTTAGGTTAGGTTAGGTTAGGTTAGGTTAGGTTAGGTTAGGTTAGGTTAGGTTAGGTTAGGTTAGGTTAGGTTAGGTTAGGTTAGGTTAGGTTAGGTTAGGTTAGGTTAGGTTAGGTTAGGTTAGGTTAGGTTAGGTTAGGTTAGGTTAGGTTAGGTTAGGTTAGGTTAGGTTAGGTTAGGTTAGGTTAGGTTAGGTTAGGTTAGGTTAGGTTAGGTTAGGTTAGGTTAGGTTAGGTTAGGTTAGGTTAGGTTAGGTTAGGTTAGGTTAGGTTAGGTTAGGTTAGGTTAGGTTAGGTTAGGTTAGGTTAGGTTAGGTTAGGTTAGGTTAGGTTAGGTTAGGTTAGGTTAGGTTAGGTTAGGTTAGGTTAGGTTAGGTTAGGTTAGGTTAGGTTAGGTTAGGTTAGGTTAGGTTAGGTTAGGTTAGGTTAGGTTAGGTTAGGTTAGGTTAGGTTAGGTTAGGTTAGGTTAGGTTAGGTTAGGTTAGGTTAGGTTAGGTTAGGTTAGGTTAGGTTAGGTTAGGTTAGGTTAGGTTAGGTTAGGTTAGGTTAGGTTAGGTTAGGTTAGGTTAGGTTAGGTTAGGTTAGGTTAGGTTAGGTTAGGTTAGGTTAGGTTAGGTTAGGTTAGGTTAGGTTAGGTTAGGTTAGGTTAGGTTAGGTTAGGTTAGGTTAGGTTAGGTTAGGTTAGGTTAGGTTAGGTTAGGTTAGGTTAGGTTAGGTTAGGTTAGGTTAGGTTAGGTTAGGTTAGGTTAGGTTAGGTTAGGTTAGGTTAGGTTAGGTTAGGTTAGGTTAGGTTAGGTTAGGTTAGGTTAGGTTAGGTTAGGTTAGGTTAGGTTAGGTTAGGTTAGGTTAGGTTAGGTTAGGTTAGGTTAGGTTAGGTTAGGTTAGGTTAGGTTAGGTTAGGTTAGGTTAGGTTAGGTTAGGTTAGGTTAGGTTAGGTTAGGTTAGGTTAGGTTAGGTTAGGTTAGGTTAGGTTAGGTTAGGTTAGGTTGGTTAGGTTAGGTTAGGTTAGGTTAGGTTAGGTTAGGTTAGGTTAGGTTAGGTTAGGTTAGGTTAGGTTAGGTTAGGTTAGGTTAGGTTAGGTTAGGTTAGGTTAGGTTAGGTTAGGTTAGGTTAGGTTAGGTTAGGTTAGGTTAGGTTAGGTTAGGTTAGGTTAGGTTAGGTTAGGTTAGGTTAGGTTAGGTTAGGTTAGGTTAGGTTAGGTTAGGTTAGGTTAGGTTAGGTTAGGTTAGGTTAGGTTAGGTTAGGTTAGGTTAGGTTAGGTTAGGTTAGGTTAGGTTAGGTTAGGTTAGGTTAGGTTAGGTTAGGTTAGGTTAGGTTAGGTTAGGTTAGGTTAGGTTAGGTTAGGTTAGGTTAGGTTAGGTTAGGTTAGGTTAGGTTAGGTTAGGTTAGGTTAGGTTAGGTTAGGTTAGGTTAGGTTAGGTTAGGTTAGGTTAGGTTAGGTTAGGTTAGGTTAGGTTAGGTTAGGTTAGGTTAGGTTAGGTTAGGTTAGGTTAGGTTAGGTTAGGTTAGGTTAGGTTAGGTTAGGTTAGGTTAGGTTAGGTTAGGTTAGGTTAGGTTAGGTTAGGTTAGGTTAGGTTAGGTTAGGTTAGGTTAGGTTAGGTTAGGTTAGGTTAGGTTAGGTTAGGTTAGGTTAGGTTAGGTTAGGTTAGGTTAGGTTAGGTTAGGTTAGGTTAGGTTAGGTTAGGTTAGGTTAGGTTAGGTTAGGTTAGGTTAGGTTAGGTTAGGTTAGGTTAGGTTAGGTTAGGTTAGGTTAGGTTAGGTTAGGTTAGGTTAGGTTAGGTTAGGTTAGGTTAGGTTAGGTTAGGTTAGGTTAGGTTAGGTTAGGTTAGGTTAGGT